>OX638147.1:10055013-10067513 GCA_951805005.1 Othius punctulatus | reverse complement strand
GAGCAGTACGGGCGTATCGATGGAGCAGTACGGGATATATAGATCATCGTACTCCTGGATTGAACAGCGTGAGTTTAAGATAGCTCTATCTGAAGAGGCGGTACATACCCTGATGGAGATTAAAAAGCTTGTAGACTCTAAGGATATTTTCTCAGAGTGACCGTTTAAAGACTATTATAATGATGTGTTGTGCGCATGCGCAAAAATGAACACACCCGCCTTGATGGATAATATTATGGTGATAATAGGTCCGCATAAATACTCGCTTCAGGTACAAATAATGTTAGAGTATATTTACATATGATGCTGTATTGTCTAGATATGAAAGTTTCACATAAATGACATGTATATCTAATTACGTGTTTTATTAACCTGCAATAAATAAAGAAATAAAACAATGCGATAAATAATAATAATATAGATGTATTTATAATCATCTTATTACACTACATTTGTATCCAAGATTTAAATATATTATCATGTCCCAGCCACTTGACATATACATTTTTGCCCTTCCGCTTCTTCTCGACGATCTTCTCGATGATCTTCTCGACGAGGTAAGTATCCGCATGTTTTGTCAGCTGCAGTTCTTCATTACAGAACGCTCCACGTATGGAGGTCCCGTGCATGTCCTCAAGTATGTAACGGTTCGAACCCAGGCGTTGTACAAATTCTCATAATTTGTAATATTTATTATTCCTTGCATTTATTTAACTGAAATTCATCCTTAAATGCAAGTGCAAGCATTTAATTTATTGAACTGCATATTACATGAATTCTTATAATTCAAGTAATTGATTTGGCTCGTGATTGACAAATTCTCGTAATTTGTAATATTGATTTGGCTTGTGATTTAGTGGTAGTACTTTACGTTATGTTTGATTTTAAATCAAAATCGTGATAACTCAGTTTAGTTCGTTTTATGGGTAATGTCTCTGTTAGTAATTTTTGTTACTAAGTAAAACACAGATATATGGATTTTATATGATCTATTCATATTAAAAGGTGATGCAAGCGACAGGTAAATGAAAGACAGTTTTGTTACTCAAATTGGACGTGATTTATTTAATTATATTTATTTAAAATTTGGAAAAGATTTGTTTAATAATTATTGAAAATTTATTATATTCTTTAAATTTGAATGACTATGTTATTTTGAAAACTGAGTAACTTATTAACACTGCGGTTGGAATTACAAAGTGTTACTTAGCGACGTCATGCACCACAATCTTCAAATTGTGCCGAGAAGGATATCTGATACATGTCATCACTGCATAGAAATTCATTAGCACGGTGCCTACCAATGCATTTCAACGCCACCTTGTGGATAGGAACGAATCGCATAACTTCACATTAAAGTACTTCAAGTGATTCCAGTACTTCAAGCACCCAATGTGTCTTCATTCGGAGATATTGCTAGTACGGAGTCTACCAACACTATCAGCCATGTGATCGTAAAAACTTTGATAGGTATTGTTATTCAAAATTGATTATAGATTAGTATGATAAAGCTCTATTCTACTTCTACTTTTCCATCTACTTAAGCACATACAAACATTCGTTTCATTCATTCATAATTCTGAGATTTCTTGAATATCGGAGCGCTGAGCAAGTTTAATTATACGATTTAATTACAAATATCATTGAATTATTTATATCGAAATTATTAAGTTATGTTCCCCTGACGCAACTTTTTATTTAACTACCGATTGATTAATGAGGCCACACTGTTTATCAAATGTTTGCGACGAGGAGAGGAAGGCATGTTACAATATTCTCCTGTCAGTACGAAAATATTGTCAGGACAAGGTATAAAATGCAGTTAGGTTCAACTCCGCATTTAGTGGCGTGAGGCTCCCTACATTTCATACCTTGATTAAACTTCGTTCATTACCAGCGGCAAGGCGCGGTAATATCACTAGATAGGTTACATTATTATGGATAACTTACTTTAGAATTGTTAGTGTGAAAATATGTTTGATCAAATGTTTTGCGACGACGGAAAGGAGGGCATGTTACAATATTCTCCTGTCAGTACGAAAATATTGTCAGGACAAGGTATAAAATGCAGTTAGGTTCAACTCCGCATTTAGTGGCGTGAGGCTCCCTACATTTCATACCTTTATTAAACTTCGTTCATTACCAGCGGCAAGGCGCGGTAATATCACTAGATAGGTTACATTATTATGGATAAGTTACTTTAGAATTGTTAGTGTGAAAAGATATTTGATCAAATGTTTTGCGACGATGGAAAGGAAGGCATGTTACAATATTCTCCTGTCAATACGAAAATATTGTCAGGACAAGGTATAAAATGCAGTTAGGTTCAACTCCGCATTTAGTGGCATGAGGCTCCCTACATTTCATACCTTTATTAAACTTCGTTCATTACCAGCGGCAAGGCGCGGTAATATCACTAGATAGGTTACATTATTATGGAATTGACTTTGGAATTGTTAGTGTGAATTACATTTGATAAACTTGTGTTACATATTCACCTGAGGAATTAATGTTCAAAGTATATGAGTCGTCGTCGGACAGCATGACGTTCTGTCTCGATCGGTACATCTAACTGGTTTTATTTAATTTCAGCACTTCTATTTATACTGTTCCCCACTTTTTACTCTTCTTCCCCTGTCTTATGCTAAATCTGCGTTCCGCTGCAAAGTGACCCAATCCCATACGTGTCACCGAATTACGCAATCGCCGTTTCGAGTTCCCGTCGTATTCCCACGACCTATTTCTGTGTCATCATTTTGATCGTGTGCTTATTTACATTTGCCTAAAATTAAGAAGTCAGCAAAATGAATGACCTCGCTTGGGCCAACGCGTCGTCGGCCGCGGCCTGATATGATATTTACGCAGTTTTGTTCCGACTCGTAAAATTATGGACTTTAATATTATTAGGTTCTTACAAGTAGGTAGGTAGCTGGATCTGTGATTCGAAGCTGTTTAATTTTAAATAATTCAGCCGACCAATTTGGCATGTATCTCTTCTCGAATAAGGCCTTTTATCTGCTTATCCGAACAACATCGTCAACGCTAAACTTGCGAACGCTGGAAATTTTAATGTTTGAATCAACCATATCTAGCAGATGTTGCTCATTCTTCTTGGTGACGTCGCAGGGCCTCATACCAATTGTTTTCCACCATTATATTTGGCGGTAATATCGGCCAGAATGTCTATCCATATATATCTCCCCCTTAGGCTAAACGAGCGATAAAGACTAATTTTAATAGTCCTAATGACACGTTCGGTCATAGATGCTTTGATTTTAGTGTAGGATGAATAATGATTCACATTATATTTAACCAGTAGAGCATTCATGGTAGAGTTGTAAAATTCAGTACCATTGTCAGTCTGCAAATTATTTGGAGCGCGTCGACCATGAAAAATATTAGCGAAAGCAGCGCTAACGCATTTCGCGAATTTATCCTTTAGCGTTCGAGTCCACAGATACTTGGAGAAGCAGTCAATAACTACTAGAATGAATATGTGCCCTTTATTATCTCGAGCGTAAAAGTAAAAATTCTGCCAAATCAGCCTGCCATAGATATCAAGACCCTTAATGATCGTCCTTCTCCTCTCAAAGTTAACACGTGCTGGTCTATGCAGTTCATCAACGATCTCGGCGTAATAGAGCTCATGGTTTCTGCACTAATTGCACGCGAGAACTGACGCTCAAGAAATGTTTATCTTCTTTTTTAAGCTGCTGAATTATGGCCGTATCTGCTCTCTCCGATATGCATCCTCCTGATGCTTCTTCAGATTATCCAGCTCTTTCATAATAAACGCAGTATTTGTCCTTAATTTTTCGCTGACGCCCATAATAGGTTTAGCGTTTTTTCTAAGGTGCGGAATTATGGGTTGTATCTGCTCTCTCAGAACGGGCTGCACTAACGGATCCTACCATCTTCAAACCATCTTCCACAAACCTCCTGCTAGCCGCATCATCCAAATCCACGGGCCCCATTAGGCGTGTTAGACGTCTATTATTTATATCATAATGGCCGCTTGATGTTAGCGGAAAGCCATCACGACTTCGAGAGCATTTTCGACTCTCCGATCTGAAGAAACGTCCAAACTTGTCGTCGCTATATTTGAGCCGGTAACGCATATGACACTCGTATTTGTACAATTATATCAGCTTCGCGGAGCTCCTTTTCAATGGCCAGAATCTCATAACCAACGCTGCTGCTGCCTGCATTTCTAGCAGTATGGAGCAGACATAACCTATTTACTAGCTCTTCTATATTATCCCAATAGCGATATTTAAAACGTCGCATCTTGTCGCCTTTCAATTAATTGCACCGTAATGCAATCACGCGACAAGATGCAGCACACGTGACCCGATGGGAACATCTGGTCCCCATTACAGTCGGGTGCGCATGCGCCCCTCCCCGTATTAAGCTCCCCCACCGCAATACGTCATTGGGAAATGCGGGCTTTGTTCGTACAAATACGCCTGTTTTACCGAGAAACAGACAGTTCCGTCTCGCTATCGCCTGGAAGTCTTTCCGCAGGATACCAGGTGCTTGGCACCGTAACGCAAGAGACTGAGTACCGTTTCGCCATCTAACATCTAGCTGTCGTCCCGCATGACGCTAGTAGCTTGGCATCCGTACGTTTGAGAAATACTGTGCCAGGCGCTTGTCGCGAACGAGTATTAGCTCTCCGACATTCAGTCTGCCGTCCGTTAACCTTGTATTTTGCTTGTGTATATATATTTCTAGGCCCGTCCGACGCAGCCACCAGCTGAAAGGTCCCATAGCCGTCCGAACCAGGACCGTGTTCGCTTGGATGCCTACCAGACCTGTTACAGAATTTATTATTATTTCGTTTAATTTAATTTAGATTTGTTTTAATTTTTTTGGGGTAATTGAATCTATTATTCTATTAGAAAACCATATTTATTTAGTTCTCCTTGATATGCTCGTCGTCGAAAACCGCGACAATTGAAAGTGGACCGGGTGGTCCAGGTGTTAAGTCCAGTGTTAAATATTATTGTTAACTAAACCCTCACTATCGCTTGCGTAATCATACGCGACGGCAAGGGGGCGCGTTACATATTGTACAGGTGTTTTTAAATCACACTGCATCTCAGAGTCGAACCCTAGTCCTCCGGTATGACTTCTAGTTTGAGGTGGAGATGGTTGGTCCGTCAGCAGAGGTCTGATAATTGTCGTCTATTTAATTGAGCCACTCCCCCGAAGTTGTTGCGTTAAATCGTAATTACGATACGGCATTTCGCATTATTGATGGTATCACAATACATTTCTCTATTACTCTCTAAAAATGACGTGGGCTTCTTATTAAATATCAGATCATAAAGTCCTGGGGTCCCCGCATAACTATAGCCATCAATTATACTATCTTGCCGATTCACAGCAATCGGAGTTCTACCCATTTGAAATCTTCCGCTAAGATGATTATAAGCCACACCAAATAACCTATCTAGAGCACCATTATCACCATTAAATAGCTTAATGAAATGGCTTCTATATGTAGGCGACATATCCTACAATTAAACCCGAGGACTAATAGCAGCAGCTCTATTTCAAACAGCCTTTTCTCTAGATATATTTTGATTGGTAGTCTCTCATTTTTGAGATAAATATAGGGTCTTGAATTGCTCATCTTCATTATCAGCATCTTCTTCATCACATGAGAAAAGTAAAGCCTCCTTTTAATCTTTTGTTAAGAGGCTATTTGACCACGTAATATTTTTAGCTTATCTGCCTTCGGACTTGATAGCTGTGCTAAAGTCGCAGTAGATACATCAAATGGACTTTGAGTTGATGTGCTAGCCGCTGCTGTAGATGGCGTTGCAGGCGAAACTTTGAGTGGTTTTGTCTTAGGTATTACACGCTGCGGTGGTGGTATTGCAAGTATTGCGTTTGAAACCAAAATGTTCAACAGGTCCGTGATTAGCTTGTATAACTTATCCATCATCACATCATTCTCACCACGATCTAATTTCAGTGCGAATGCATTAGGCCTTATCGCATTCACAATATCGACCAGCTTTCTCTTTATTAAATCCCTCATGATGTGTACAGTCTCAAGCACAGACAACTTATATCAGACGCGTCAATCCCGTGTACAAAAGTGGAAACACGAAAACAGCGCCTCTTACTGTAGCAGCGGGTACTATCCGTGCTGTACGGGTGTGTGGGCGTATCCGTGTTTCGATTTGCGCGTTTTAAAAAAAATATATTTGCAACATTAAATTAGATATTATACATTCGATTTGCGCGCTTTTTAAAATTTATATTTACAACATTAAATTAGATATTATAAAAGTTCTATATTATTTACATTTCCAAATGTTACATACGATGCTATGAATCAGATATAACATCCGAATACTGTAAATAATATAGAAAATACACAATATCAATTCATTCATTCATCCTGTGGCAATACAACGCTCTGTGGGTCTTGGCTTCCTCCATCAGCCTCTTCCAGAACACTCTATCCTTGACAACCTCCCTCCAACTTCTGACCTTCATTATGCGAACACAATATCAATTAATATTTCAGATTTGATGATCAAGGGAAATAATTAAGATACCACAAAATCAAGAGATATAATAAAGGATATAAAGTATGTTTTATATAAAATCCATGGAACCCACATTTAAACATTGCAAACATTAATAACATAATAAACAATGGTAACAATCAATGTATTAAAAAACAATGGATAAATTAAATACATCTAAGTTTGGCAATATCGTGTTTCGAACTATATGATTCTCATGAGTACGATGCACTCTAGTTCTGATTTTTTCAACACTAATAAATCGTGGGTGAATTTTTTGTTAAAAAAATCAGTACTTACCGAAATCGTAGACACAAATCATGTGCCAAATAAAACTGTGTACAATCAACATAAATAATATGAATATGTCCAAAACAGTAAAAGTAAATCTGGTAAAATCATGGCACATGCTTCATCGAAAAAAATAACAAAATATAAACTCTTCAATAAACATAACAACATTAAAACTATACACTAAAAGAAAAAACCAAGAAAATATTAAATTTAAGTAACTATTGTCATGCAGAAAATATATTAAAACTAAACATCAAACTATAAACTCTAGAATTTCAAACAATATTTTAACCCCTAAATAGTAAGTTAACTTATATCATTCATATGTATAATGTTATTAATAAAGAAACAAATATCACTAAAATTTAGGACCATTCATAACAGCAATAAAGCAATAAGCAATAAATATAATTATCACAGAAAGTCGGTAATTAAAAAATGTGTAAGAAATTTAACGTGTTTTAGTTTATTAATTTTATTAAACATTAAACCGGCAATTTTCATAATGATGTTTCCGGCGAAGATCTTCATAAAACTTTCTTATTATTAATGATGATAAATCTAATAATTGGGAATGCATATTTTGAGAGTGGTCAGAACATGTGAACCACGTAAAATCAATTTTAACTAAAATTGTAAACAATTTTTTTTGGATATTATCAATGTGGCCAAAAGACTCTTGAGTCTCTTGAAAAGACACAAAAACATTTTGACACTTGTATCATGAACATTGATACTTGTATCAAAATATATGATACTTGTATCATAATATATGATACATAATATCATAATATATCATAAAAGAGGCTGCGGTGGAGTGAGCGTTAACGCGTTCGCTTCTAGACCGCAAGGTCCCGGGTTCGATTCCCGGGTCTGCATTTCTGGGGTGGTTTTTCTGTAGTTTTCCCATTTCCTTGCAACAAATGTTGGAGATGTGCCTCTACCATCTATAAGTCGCATGCAGGCGCAGATGGGCAATAATAATAATGCCCCTCTCCTCTTAACGCCCGCATAACTAGTAATAGTTCAGGGGCCTATGGTAAAATAAAATGTAATTGGGTCAGAGTTGTCTGTCAAATAATGACAGTAACCAATTACGCCATAGGTGGAGGAGTAGTAGGAATTATTATTATTATTATTATAATTATTATATATGTCTTGAAGCATACTTTAAACGCCTTACATCGTCTATTTCCTTAAACATAGTTAATGTGTGTTGAGATTCTAAATTTTCTACTGAAACTAATTTAGTACAGTTCAAACAATACGAAAATTGAAGATTGTTTATTAAAGATTCACAAACATAGGCAACAGCCGGAGTATCAAAATTGACATCTGAAAAGTGCGATTCTGTTACAATTGCTAACTCAAATGCATGCAATTCATTCTGCCCCACTTCGAATGTTGCATTTATGATAACATTTGAATGTTCAGGTTCGACTTGAAAAAAATCTTGCAAATTATCCAGAATACTGCTGTGATCCTGTTCACAATTTGCATGAATGCTATGAGGTGCAACCCAATTATTTAAAACTGCAGTTTTTAATGAAGACACCAAATGGTATGGTTCTGAATTATTGTTAGCTGCTGTGCACTGACGAACTACTCCAAATAAATTTTCCAAAGGATCCTGATTGAGTAGATTCGTCCGTAATTATTTAAAGCCTAATTTCCGACATTCATTCCAAATACTTTGTACCCCTTTGATAGTTTGGATCCATCCCCCTTTAACTGGTAAACTGTCCTTGATTTTATTGTCTTGTATATTCACAAATTTCCACCCACTAATTTTTTTACTCATTAAATTCCAAAATTTCAAATCACGTGATTTACCATTAATACATGTCTTTAAATATTGTCTACCTTCGATATTTATAACTTTTGCGTTTAAACTGTCAAACAAGTCATTTATATTTTGGACAAATTCAGCGGTATGAATTGCCTCAGCAGGTAACAGTTGTGAATCCGAACACATTGATTCAATTGCTGAAGCTACTGAAGCACTAAGGGTGCGTGCAGCAATTGAAACTTTCATTTTTAATGCACTATTATTTAATTCTAAATAGCGTTCTCTTATCTTTCTTAGACTTTGGAATCTTTTGGTTTTATCCACTGCATAGCATTTTTTAATGTGACTAAATTTAGTAATTTTTTTGTCATCGTATATAATATTATATTTTAGTGGACTGTTCCTAGTATTCTTGGGGAGATGAGGTACATCATGAATTGGATATATTTTAGATCCATTAACTACAAAATGATCAAGTGTTCCAGTTTTTCACATATTTTTTACAGCAGCACCGTTCGAGGTATATATCATATATACATATATCGTCACAAACTGTGCCGATCTCATTCAATCCGGTTGTCTGAAGGGCAGAAATGATTTATTTGATTAAAACTTTTAAATTATCTGTTCCAATAACATCCTTAGTAAAGTAGTAAGCAATGGGCTGTTTCCACCGTTTCATTAAACCTTGAACCATGAAAACCAAAGCATGGTTAGCCTGTTCATTTCGTCTGCCAAGAGAGCTGAGGTCTACATACCCTATAACTTTATCTATCGACTTTACAACCGTAAAAGTGCAACCGGTTGCCAATGATATTTCATCGAACATTACAATACAACATTTTTCTAATGGGTTCATATTTTTGACTCTCTTGGACAGTTTTTGGAAAATAAATTTATTTATGCCTGTCTCGAAAGGAACAGATTTGAAATATTTTTGAACTGTTGATTTCGATGGCAATCTTAAAAATCTGTAACAACGTGGACCCCTCTTATAAATTGCTAGTGCAAGTGCTTTGTTCTCAGGAGTATATAATGGTTGTTTTCGAGAAGCATTTGCAATCTGTGATTCCAAAAATTTAACATCTGCTGGATATAATTTATTTACAACATTAGAAAATAGGTTAGTAAGGCATAATGTATACATGGCTTTTAAGTTAGTTTGTTTCTTATTCAATTTTCAATTTTGCGATTCTGGATAATTGTTCTCGATTGGTTTTGTAACATTTTTTTTTTCTAGGAGATAACTTACAAACTCTAGAAACTTTTAATGACTGCAATAACGTATTTTTGTCAGGTTTAAGTTTTTTTCTGTTTGTGGAACTTCATTTCTTAAAGAATCGTCAAATTCTAAATTTAGTGAACGTTTCACTGGCAAACAAATGGGAACATGTTTACTAGTGGAGGGTACACTTATAACTTGCCTGGGATCTAATAAATCACACGTATCTGCAATTTCTATAGATTCCACTACATTACACTTATCTAAGCATTCTAAATGTGGCGATTTTGAGGTTAACAATATTACGTCTGGATTGGCAGCAGGAAGGCCTTGATTAGGATTCACATTTAAAATATTATGTTCAGCAGATACGTCTGACTTTATAGAAAATATAGAAGGTACTTTGTTTATGGAATGTAATCTATTTTTAAGTATACTGTTAAACGATTCATCAGCAAAACGGTCTAGGCATAAATAAATTCTTTTGAATTCAGAATGAACTCCACTTCCTTTTGATATAGCATCAAACCATGCCTTTCTACCCTCTTCAGAAGATGGGAACGAGAAAAAACTTTTGTTTTTGTAAGAGGGATCGGTTATATTGGAATAATACCTACAGTCACAATTTGGAGCTTTACATCTATATTTGCACACACCAGGAGCTTGCATTGTATCCCACAACACAAATGAACTATTTCTATAAGTATTGAAACACTCTGAATAACTTTTTGTGAAAATCAGTGATTTGTGAAATATTAAACAGCGCCCATTTCAGCCATTACCGTGCATAAAGCCCATGAAACAAAATAAAGCAACTCTCAGCAACTCTACATTAAATGGTGGGGTGTGGTGGGGCGGTGGGCCACAGCTGTGATCTGACCGGCAATATAGTCAAGATACAGTGATCTGTATTAAAATAGATAGGAATCCGTATTAAAGTGACACCTATGCCTTTGCCTTGGTATGCAGGAACTAAATCCGTGTTTCCAGTTTTGTAATGCTATTAAATAGCATCTGGTCTCAAGGCAGAATTCACAATGATGTGGTATCTGATATGCACCCAATTTATACTATCTGCCCGAGCCATTTAAGAAGCCATTTGAGTTGTAAGTAGAAGCCGTTTGAGCTGTACGTGAAGCTGTATAAAAAGCCGTTCATAAAGCCGTTTGAGGTGTTTATAAAACCCGTTTGAGCCGTTTGTAAAGCTGTTTGAGCTGTTTAAAAAGTCATTTAGGCCGTTTAAAAAGCCGTTTGTAAAGCAGTTTGAGCTGTATGTAAAACCGTTTGAGTAGTTTGTATAGCCGTTTGAGCTATTTGTAAAGTCGTTAGAGCTGTTTAAAAAGCCGATTGAGCCGTTTGTAAAGCCGTGTGAGCCGTCTAAATAGCTGCTTGATATTAATAAATAGCAGCTCGTGCGGGAAGGGGTAGCTGCTTACAGACATGTTTCGACCTCTCTAGACTTATTTAAACCTGCTTAGACATGTGAATCGAGTAATATAAACTGATCTAGCCCTTTCCTATAACTGCCGTTGTCCAGATCACTATCCTTATCTATCGTTATGAAGGAATATCTTCCATCCCAACACATTCTACAGATATCCTCAAACTGATCATACCTCCTATCAGAGCTCTGACATGATCGTCATATGCATGTCTAAGATTTAGATCATCTTGTTTAAATAGCATGATAAAGTTTGCATTATCGCCAATAAGATATTTTGGTACTCACGAATATGTCTGACATAGGTAGAATGAATCGACTTGTCTAAAATATCCCCAGATTTTTTCCTGTTTATCACAGGCAACATAATCGAAAATAAATACTGAATGTGCTCTGGCATCGGCAGGATCGATGATATCATCGTTTTATTTATACGCGAAATATCCTAGTTCTGGAATATTGGACGTTACTTTCTCCAAGAGCTTATATTTAGGTTGGTTAACGATTTAGAAAATACATAGATATCCTCAAATCTCCATTGTCCTCGATCAGCAATGAAAACATGACATGACCGCAATTAGACGGTCCGCATATTAGTGCTCTGATTGTGTTAGGTAGTAATTTGCTGTGTCTTGTGAAGCTTGACTCGTACCCATCGCCAGTCCAATGATCCATATTGACCACCGCTACTGATTGTTCTTGCTTGACGACCTTCATCGTACTAAGCTTTCTAACCGTCCAACCGCCGGAGCTGTCCTAGATATAGAGCCCGATCACGCCAAATGCTTCAAATGAATATGTATTGCGGTGGAGGCATCATCAATTCAGTAATAGACGCACCGCCGTTCGAGGCACACGTACCAGACTATCAGTATTGCGGCCCAGGTACAAAGTTAGAAGAAATGTTAAAAAAAGATCCAGGCATAAATCCGCTTGACGCAGCTTGCAAACGATACGACATCCTCTGCTCGCAGAACAATTGCTTGACCGAGCGTCATATAGCCGATAAGGAACTCGAAGAGACTGCCTGGAGGCGGTTCAAGTCACAAGATGCAAAAAAATGCGAAAAGGATGCTACGTGGCTAGTGACGAAGATGATGAAGGCAAAGAGAAAGATGAGCATGGGCCTCCCACTATGAAAACTTTAAAGTGTAAAATCGATCGCTCTAAGGCATTTAAGGAGGGCAGTCGAGTTGCATTGGCTGCAGC